>JARHVA010004948.1:0-10000 GCA_037957365.1 Torreya grandis | reverse complement strand
TCAATTAGATCGATCAATCTCCTTGTCTGTGTCAAGATTCATGGCTTATACACAAGTACTTACATGTTCCTACAACTAACTACTTGTTTGGACATGACTTTAAATATTAGTTGTTTATCTTACCTTTGGAACCATGGTCTAATGGTCTCTATTCAATTAGCTCAACTTTAAAATGCATATATTTGATCACCTTTTGATAGGCTCATGTTATCCATTATATCTTTGTACACTTTCAAAATTTATCTTTTTTTGAGATGTTAAATGCTAAGATCTTTATTCCATCTAAGTCCACTCACTTTGTTAGATCTTTCTCATTCAAGATTTTACATGTTGTTTGATCTTTGAAGATGAACATCCCTTACTTTGACTTGGTCATTAAACATTTACACTTTGACCTGATCTTGTAACTTCCTATATCTTTGGATCACTTTCACTCTATTGATCTTCTCAAACCTACTCAATCTTTAACTTGATACTATGTCAATAAACATTGAGCACTTTATATAATTTGAGTCAATTCTCTTTGTTGGATCTCATTTTCATGATCACCTAAGCACCATCAAATTTTTTGACAAGCTTGATCTTTATATCTATTTAATCCTTAAGGATATGACAATTGGCATAAGCTAATAACTTATATACATAGCTATTAGTTCTTGCTACTAAGACATTTGTCATCCTTGCATTGGTCATATATCTAAAAAGCTCCATAAATTTCACACTTGTCACTTACACATTCACTTGAATCACCTTTTAACAATTTGACCTTTCTTCACTCTATTGGATCATCTGCGTATAATGAAGTGCAATCCATTGATCAAGTTGGGACATAATATAAAGTCTAAGACTTCAAAAATATTAAGCCCTTTGATCATTGGTCAAAGTTAGTAATTACTAGGTCAAGGGGCCAATTTCATAATGATGATATAGACTTAAGTTATAACTTAAGTTCCCAGTTCCTGGCTTTACCATGTCAACATTAAAATAGAACTTTGCTTATTGATGCCATGGCTCAACCCTTAAGGTTATACTAAGAAACCATCTCTATTTAGAGATCTAAATAAATCAATTATGAGTTCATTCCTTCTCCTCTAAACTTTTAGACCATATTTCTATAATGATCACGAAAAAACCATAGCATATATACTATTTGTTTGACTTTAAACATCCACACATGGTCTCTATAAAATCATGACAACTTTTCATAGTGCAACTATGAAACATGCTCTTCTCTCCATCAATACTACCTGATAATTTTGACATCAATGACATCTATAATGTCCATCTTGACATCAATGACAATCATATTTCCAACAATCTCACCCTTTGGCATTGATGTAAAATTAAATGCTCTAATGAAAACTAAATGTTCTAATCTTCTAATAGTTAGCTTTCTCTAGAATTACTTGCATTGGCTTTTGATAAGTATGAATTGAAGCTATTCATACCAAACTTGTTGCCCTTTTGGAAATGATATATTTTCCTAAACTCATCTTGGACACTTCCTCTAATCTTCCAAACTTTTACAAAGATAATTTGCACTTTTTCTCTAAAATTTTATAGAGAGCATTTACCCTTTTTCTCCCCTTTTTACACCAATGTCAAAGGGACTCTAGTTGACTATATGTTCAACTATATCTCCCCCTTTATTAGATAAAGGAGTTTATCCAAGAATCTATAACTTTTAACTCATTAGTAATTTTCAAAAGTATTCATACTTGAGTTGACTCTTCTCTCTTCTTTTAGGGATTAATATATTTTCCATGAGACTCCCTTAAACTCATTCCCTATCACTAGTAATTTAGTGATATGGTGTAGGAGCTACCACTCCCAAATTATATCTCATATATTCAAATTATTCATTGGGAAGATTTTTGGTAAATATGTTTGTAATATATTCCTTAGTTGGCACATATTTTATTGTGATCTCTTGATTTGCAACCCTCTCTCTTAAGAAGTGATGATTGTTATTTTCTTTGTTTCAGAATGCATCATTAGATTCTTTGATATATTTATTACACTTTAATTACCACAAAGAATATAAATAGGCAATTTGTACTCAACCTTGATGTCTTTTATTGTTTGATTCATCCATAAGACTTAAGTGCAACATGTCACTACTTCTACATAATCTATTTTTGCTGTAGAAAGAGTAACTGACTCTTGATTTTTGCTCAACCATGAAACAAGTTTATTTCTAAGGAAAAATGCACCACCACTAGTGCTTCATCTGTCATCCACACTTCCTACCCAATCAAGATTTGCATATGTTGTCAGAGTTAAATATTCACTTGTAGGGTACCATATTCCATAGACAATTGTGATCTTGATGTATCTAAAGATTCTTTTCACTGTATTGGCATGTGACACTTTGGGAGCAACCTAAAATCTAGAAACCATGCACACTACTTGTATGATATCTATTCTTGATGTAATTAGGTATAACAAGCCTCTTATCATTGATTTGAACATAGTCTAACTTGCATTAACTCATCCTCTTTGCTCAACTTGCATCCCATTATCATGGGATTACTAACTAGGTTTCTATATTCCATTCTAAATTTTTTAAGCACATCATTTGCATACTTAGTTTGGGATATGAATATATCTTCATAAAATTGTGATATTTATAGGCCAAGGAAGCAAGAGAGTTATCCTAACATAGACATCTCAAATTCACTTTGTATTTATGTAGTAAATTCTTTGCACATTTTGTTATTGCTACCACCCAAGATGATGTTATCTACATAAGCATCAATAAGAAACATATGCTCACCTTCTAATTTGAAGTACATATTATTATCTACACATATTTTATTAAAACATTGTTGTTGAAAGTATTGGTCCAATCTTGAATACCATGCTCTAGGTGCCTATTTTAGATCATATAGTACTTTCTTCAGTATACACACATAATCTTCTTCATCTGACAACTAAATCCCTTCTGGTTGTTCAATATAGACTTCCTCTTTTATGTTCCCATTTAAGAAAGTAGACTTTACATCCATTTGATAGACTTTGAACTTCTTTTAAATAGAGAATGCTATAAAAATTCTTATAACTTCCAATCTAGTAAATGGAGCAAATGTTTCCTCAAAGTCTATTCCTTTTACTTATGTATATCCCTTGCATATGAATATCACTTTATTTCTTATAATAGTTCCATCCTTATTGAGATTTTTTATATAGACCCATTTTATTCCAATCACATTCTTGTTTAAGGGTCTTGGAACTAGTTGCAAAGTTTTGTTATTTTCTATTTGGCTCAGTTCTTCTTCCATGGCTTTTAGCCAATTATCATCCTTGTTGGCTTCAACATATCTCTTAGGCTTAATTTTAGACATTAGAGCGAAAATTACTTGATCCTTGTTCATTGAAAATCTTCTCCTTATCTGAACTCCTTTGTTCTTATTGCCAATTATCTTCTCTTCAAGATGATCCTTTTAAACAAATCTTCATTATTTTAATTAGCCTCTCCACTATCTAATTCTTCTTCAAGATCTGACTCTTCATTACTAGTTTCCTTGTTAGGTTCAACATGTTTTATGCCTTATTCAACCTTGACATTTATGCTCTCCACCATCTTGTGTAGCCTCTTATTGTAACATACATAGGATTTGCTTTGAGTGGAATAACCAAGAAATATTCCTTCATCACATCTTGATTCAAAGCTTCCCAGTTTGTCCTCCTTTCTTTTGATGTAACATTTGGTTCCAAACACTTTGAAGTACTTAACATAGGTAAGTTTTCCATACCATAGCTCATATGGATTTTTATCACTATTTACCCTCAATTAAACTCTATCCAAGATGTATACTACTATTTGGACTACTTCTCTCCAATATCCATCAGGTAACTTGGCCTTCTTTAGCATTTTTCTAGCCATTTCCTTGATTATTCTATTCTTTTTATCAACAACTCCATTTTTTTGTGGAGTCCTTGATATAGAGTAGTGCCTTTTGATCCCATGCTTCTCACAATATTATATGAATTAATTTGAAGTGAATTATTCACATTTATCTTATCTTAAGCATTTGATTTTTATTCTAGTCTCATTTTCAACCATGGCTCTAAATATCTTGAATCTCTCAAAGGCTTGAGATTTGTTCTTCAAAAAGGTTACCCAAGTCATTCTTGAGTAGTCATCTACAAATAACATGAAGTTTGACTCTCCTTTAGATAATCTTATATTGGTAGGACCAAAAAGATCATTATGAACTAGTTGTAGAGGATTTGTAGTTTCATACTCTGTTTAAAATCTGACCCTTGTCTACTTGCCAAGTTGACATTCCTTGCAAGTAGTATCTACAGGTTTGATTATTTTGGGCATGTGTCTTACACACTTATTTGAGCTCACTTTGACTAGATTATCAAAGTTGACATGATGCATTCTCCTATGCCAAAACCAAATCTCATTAATCTTTCCCATCTAGAAAATATTACCATTAACATCAACAAGATTGTAGATATTGTTCTCAATTATTTTCCATTCTACAAATATTTTTCTAGATCTCTTTAGCTTGCAGCCTTTTGCATCAAATGTGACCTTGTTTCCATTGTCACACATTTGGATGACACTTAGAATATTATGTTTCAATCCTTAAACATAAAGGACATCATGTGTAGGTAGTTAACCATCTATGTTCAACATTCCTTTACCTTTGATCTTTACTATTATGTTGTCTGCCAAGCTGACAAATCCTTCCTTACATTTGCCCAATTAGGTGAACTTGATCTTGTCACCAGTCATATGCTTTGATCAGCCACTATCTGTTACCCACAATTTTTTTTCCTTGGCATGGAGTGCAGTCTAAGCAATCATGGATTGATTTTTCTCTCTCCACACATCCCTGGGTTTCTTATTTAGCTTGTTTTAAGAAATTTGTGAGCCTTTGTTCACACTAGGAGGCTTGTATTTCTTTACATTATGTACTTTTTATCTTACAAATATATTTCTACAATGTTTAGCTATATGACCAAAGTTATTGCAATTATAACACATTATATTTGTATCTACCAAGGGTGCAAATGAATTTTTGCTTACAAAATTGATTCTCCTTGTAGTTACAACTATATAATTACTAGCCTTATGACCAAAATGATTATAGATATAAAAATAACCATAAAAATATGAGGAATACCCAGTAAAAGCATTTTTTTGTGCAACATGAGGAATTATTATAAGTTGTGGCTTCTTCAAGTTTCTCACTTTGGTGTAGCCATCAGCATTAGCTATCTTTATCTTCTTCTTTTATTCAAGATTCTTTTTAGGTTCAACCTTCTTCATATCAGTTGTATTTGAATCTTTTTATGTCCTTGATAGCTTTCTCCTTCTTTTCTCTTGATTCTCCTTCTACTTTGAACTTTTCATATAAGTTAGTAGATTTATTAGTTGAGGAAATTTTTCCCTTCTCATAACCAAGACCTGGTCTCTCTTTTGAGGGCTTTTGAGAGTTGATCAATTCATCAAGAATGTATAATCCTCCTATTAACTTTAGACTTTCATTTAATTGATCTTTGGCCTTTTCAAATTCTTTTCTCAATGCCACTACTTATACCTTAATATTCACACATTCATCAAATTTAGATTGTAGTTCCATTTTGACTACATATTCTACTCTTTTAGCCTCTTTAACTTGTGTATTTAGGATAATTACTATTTGATCAGATTTCTAAAGACTTTTAGACATTTTATCAATTTCCTTTTGTCCAAGCTTATTCTGTCTTAAGTTATCTTTTTTCAACTTATCAATCTCATCTAGAGCACATATGAGTTCACACTCAAGGTCCACTCCTCTTCCTTCTTCTTCATCCAAGTCTTTAGCTTCATCTTGATCTAGATTTATAGAAGTTGATCCTACTATAATGAACATGGATTCATTTCCCTTAGCCATAAAAGCATAGTCATGATCATTATTTGAACTATCACAATCTTCTATTCAATCATTGTCTTCTTTTGTGTATAGACCTTTCTTGTTCTTGAAGAAGTTATTCTTCTTGGGATACTAGGGTTTTACCTTTTTTATACTCTCTACTTTATTTGAGTTATCCTTTTTATTATGAGGGAATTTAGCAACAAAATGTCCTAATTTACCATAGTTAAAGCATTTCAAAGGTAACTTACCTCTATACTTTCTAGATCCTCTCTTTAGTCTTCTAACAAAGTTACCTTCTTCTTCATTATTCTCCTTAGATTTAGATGTTGATGTTTCTTATTTTACTTGATTGGCTACTTTAAATGTAGCTTCTTTCTTGAAGGTGTTTGTCTCTCCCATTCTCATCTCATAGGCTGTGAAGGTTCCATATAACTAATTAATAACGAATTTATCTAGATCTCTTTCTTCCTTTATTGGATAGATTTTAGAATTGTATCTTGATGGAAAAGACCTTAAAACATTTTTGACAATGATTGACTCTTTCATTTCTTCTCCAAGTCCTCTGATTGCATTGACTATTTCATCTACCCTAAGAAGGTAGTCTACAATATTTTCCTCTTCATTCATCTTAAGACTCTCAAACTTGACTTTTTAAGTTTGTAGCTTGGCCTACTTTACCTTGACATTTCCTTCATAGATTCTTTTTAGTTTGATCCAAATTTATTAAGCATTTTGACATTACATCATGTTGACAAACTCTAAGTTTGATAGTCCATAAAGAATAGCATTCTTTGCCTTATCATTGATCTCATATGCCTTCTTGGTAGTCTGATCAGTAAGATTTATAGCAAGGGTTATATATCCATTTACTATAGACATCCATACATCAAAACCTAATGAAGATAGATGAGCTTCCATTCTTATGCTCTAGAATACATAGTTAGATCCATCAAAGAGAGGTGCCTTATTTGATGAATATCCTTCTTGACTAGACATTATGTTCACTATTTCAAGATCTACCTAAGATGATTAAGCTTATTTCAAGGAACCCAAGGCTTTAATATCAATTATTGGAACACAACTAGATATTGAGAGGGGGGGTGAATCATTATATATCAATTAAAAATAGTCTTTCAATCCTTAAAATCATATGAAGATTAACATATAAATGTAGAGATAACATACACACACAAATACACATGACACTATATTTATACGTAAAAAACCCAAAGGGAAAAATCATGATGAGAATAACTACTAGAATATACTATTCTAATCTAGCCTCATAGTTCAAAACCTCACTTGCAAACCTCATTGGTTAAATTTAAGGACACCCATCCTAAGGAGACACCAATCCCCTAATTTTAGAGAACCAACTCTAAAGAATCACCCACTTAACTTCTCTAATGGAACCAACCTATTAGACCCTTCTATGGAGCTACAATTCCAATTTATAAATTAGATTCATACATGAATCCAAATATCTATTGTTTATTATAGATCTAATCTATAACTGATCATACTCTACACATTATCTTTGTGCATTTCTTCCTCTCTTCTCCTCTCTCTTCTTCTTTGGTCCTATGTTTGGATATTTATTTATTCAACACACTTCATTGCCTTCACCAAACACTCTGATCTATATTCAATTTGGCTCAATATCAAATGCAATTATTCAAAAACATTTACTTTGTCCTTGATATAAACAAATGATCTAGGGTTTTCTTCTTCTCTCTATGTTTACACTTTGACCGTAACACATCATGAAAATTTTGGATTTTAGTTCATTACAACATGAACTATAAGTTCCCATGTCTCAATTTTGTTGTCCCACTAGTTACCATTTTTACCAATGGATTTACTTGTTAGTGCCTTATATATAATGTCCATAGATAACCATGACACCTTGTAATAGATTTCATGGATCACACCATAATTTTAGGTCTTTTTAATTATCTATAGCATATATTATACTCAATTTTTGATGCACAAGATCTTTAATGTAGATTTGATTGGTTAGATCAATCAATCTCATTATCTGTGTCAAGATTCATGGCTTATAATCAAGTTTATGCATGTTCCTATAACTAACCATTTATGTGGACATGAATTTAAATGTTGATCATTGATCTTACCTTTAGTTCCATGATCCAATGGTATCTATTCAATTAGCTTAACTTGAAAATACATCCATTTGATCACCTTTTGATAGGCTCACACTATCCATTAGATATTTATACACTTCTGAACTCTAGCTTTGTCTAGATGTTAAACACCAAGCTTTTTATTCCATCTGATCCCCACTCACTCTAATACATATTTCTCATCCAAGTTTCTACGTGTCATTTTATCTTTGAAGATGTACGCCCCTTTAATTTGAATTGGTCATTAAACATCAACATTTTGACCTCAACTCATAGCTTCTTATATCTTTGGATCACTTTTTCTTCGTCGATCTTCTTGAACTTGATTAGTCTTTAACTTGTCACTGTGTCGATAAACATCAAGAACTTTATAGCATTTGAGTCCATTTGCTCTATTAGATCTCCTTTGTACAATCACCTACAACACTATCATATATTCTAATAAAATTGATCTTTATATCTATCAAAACCTCAAGGATATGACACTTGGCATAAGCACTTTCCTTCTTTGCATAGCTATTAGTTCCTTCTATTGATAAATTTGGCATCCTCACATTGGTCCTCTATCTGACAAGATCTATAAATGTGACACTTGTCACTTACATGTTTACTCAAAACACCTTTTAATAATTTGACTTTACTTCACTCTATTGGATTGTCTATGTAAGATGAAGTTTGGGTCATTTATTAAGATAGGACATAATCTAAAGTCTAATACTAAGAGAAATATTAAGTCATTTGATCATTGGTTAGAGCTGGTAATTATTAGATCAAGGGTTCAAGTTTCATAATGATGATAATGGACTTAAGTTATAACTTAAGTTACTGGTTCTTAACTATACCAATTCAACATTAAAATATAACTTTGATTATTGATGCCATATCTAAACCCTTAGGGTTTTACTAAGAAACCCTCTCTAGTTTGAGAGCTAAATTAATTAATTATGAGCTCATTCCTTCTCCTTTAAACCTACACACCACATTTCTAGAATGTTCATGAAAAACCCATAATAGATATACTATTTGTTTGAATTTAAATATTCTCACATGGTCTTTATAAAATCATGATAACTTTTCATAGTGTAACTATGAAACATGTTCTTTTCTCATAAATCCTCCCTAATCCTTTTGACATCAATGACAATCATATTGCCAATATATGGAGATTAGTTGTAAAACCCTTTAGAGGGTAAATGCCTATTAGATATCATTGATAAAAAATATTATAGACTATTATAAATCTATTTGAGGTATTTCAAAACAATAAAATTCACTTTAAAGGTTTTAGTCCAATCAATTCTCCTTCACAATCTCAAACACAATTTTGGAAACCCAATAGGCTATTTTTAAAGATTATAAAGTCTACTAAGCAAATTCATTATGAAAAATGGATATTTGAAGAGTTTAATTGGGTATAATACTTATAATTAATGTAATTTATTTTTTGATCAAGATACTATGCAGTATGAATAATCCTTACAAATATTGAGGACTAAAAATCCTCTTTTCACCTTGTGAAGGAATCAAGAATGCTTAAGTTTCTTATTGGATATAAGAAGAGAAATTGCATTGGAGAAGATGGTATGATGGGATGTTATCTATCCCTATGACCTATCACTTCATCGCATTAGGTCTTCCATATAGAGCTCTACCTTTATAAATTATTATTAAGAGTAAAATAGGCCTAAAACCTCTCTAAACCCTTCTAAGACATCCATAGAAGTATAAGTCCTTATAATGACCTAAAATAACCTAGAATGACCCTATAAAACACTTGGATGTCATATTAACACATAAAAGATTCCTGATCAAGTCACTACTTGGAAGATGTGGGAGGAAATATATGGATATATAGCTAAAAGATTGCCTCTTTGAGCTAGTTTACAATATTTTGATGTCTATAAGCCTTCCTAGCTAGTGGTAGAGGTTTATTAATCCAAGATAGAGGTATTATGGTAATTAAAAATTAATATTATAGGT